>CAKAJI010000574.1:0-26315 GCA_916610255.1 Lasioglossum lativentre
GAAAATACGTGATAATATAACGTGATATGCAGTGTATCATTGAAAATACCTTTTAATGTAATGTAATATGCAGTTTATCATTGAAAATATCTTATAATATAATGTAATATGCAGTGTATCAATGAAAATACCTTATAATGTAACGTAATATGCAGTGTATCATTGAAAATACATTATAATGTAATGAAATATGCAGTCTATCATTGAAAATACCTTGTAATATATAGTAATATGCAGTGTATCATTGAAAATACCTTATAATATAACGTAATATGCAGTATATCATTGAAAATACCTCATAATGTAACGTAATATGCAGCGTATCATTGAAAATATCTTATAATATAATGTAATATGCAGTGTATCATTGAAAATACCTTATAATGTAACGTAATATGCAGTGTATCATTGAAAATACCTTATAATATAACGTGATATGCAGTGTATCATTGAAAATACCTTATAATATAACGTAATACGCAGTATATCATTGAAAATACATCATAATGTAACGTAATATGCCGTTTATCTTTGTAAATACCTTATAATATAACGTAATATGCAGTATATCATTGAAAATACCTTATAATGTAACGTAATATGCAGTGTATCATTGAAAATACCTTATAATGTAACGTAATATGCAGTGTATCATTGAAAATACCTTATAATATAATGTAATATGCAGTGTATCATTGAAAATATCTTATAATATATAGTAATATGCAGTGTATCAATGAAAATACCTTATAATGTAACGTAATATGCTGTGTATCATTGAAAATACATTATAATATAACGTAATATGCAGTGTATCATTGAAAATACCTTATGATATAACGTAATATGCAGTGTATCATTGAAAATACCTTATGATATAACGTAATATGCAGTGTATCATTGAAAATACCTTAGAATATGTGGTAATTTGTAGTGTATCAATGAAAATACCTTATGATATAACGTAATATGCAGTGTATCATTGAAAATACCTTATAATTTATAGTAGTTTATCATTGAAAATACCTTATAATATATAGTAGTTTATCATTGAAAATACCTTATAATATATAGTAGTTTATTAATGAAAATATCTTATAATATAAAGTAATATGCAGTGTATCATTGAAAATACCTTATAATATAACGTAATATGCAGTGAATCATTGAAAATACCTTATAATATAACGTAATATGCAGTGTATCATTGAAAATACCTTATAATATAACGTAATATGCAGTGTATCATTGAAAATACCTTATAATATAACGTAATATGCAGTGTATCATTGAAAATACCTTATAATATAACGTAATATGCAGTGTATCATCGAAAATACCTTATAATATATCGTAATTTGTAGTGTATCATTGAAAATACCTTATAATATAACGTAATATGCAGTGTATCATTGAAAATACCTTATAATATATCGTAATTTGTAGTGTACCATTGATAATACCTTATAATATAACGTAATATGCAGTGTATCATTGAAAATACCTTATAATATATCGTAATTTGTAGTGTACCATTGAAAATACCTTATAATATAACGTAATATGCAGTGTATCATTGAAAATACCTTATAATATAACATAATGTGCAGTGTATCATTCAAAATACCTTATAATATATGGTACTTTGTAATGTATCAATGAAAATACCTTATAATATAACGTAATATGCAGTGTATCATCGAAAATACCTTATAATATATCGTAATTTGTAGTGTATCATTGAAAATACCTTATAATATATAGTAGTTTATCATTGAAAATACCTTATAATATAACGTAATATGCAGTGTATCATTGAAAATACCTTATGATATAACGTAATATGCAGTGTATCATTGAAAATACCTTATAATATATCGTAAGTTGTAGCTTATCATTGAAAATGCCTTTAATATAACGTAATATACAGTGTATCATTGAAAATACCTTATAATTTATAGTAGTTCATCATTGAAAATACCTTATAATATATAGTAGTTTATCATTGAAAATACCATATAATATATAGTAGTTTATCATTGAAAATACCTTATAATATAACGTAATATGCAGTGTATCATTGAAAATACCTTATAATATATAGTAGTTTATCATTGAAAATACCTTATAATATATAGTAGTTTATCAATGAAAATATCTTATAATATAAAGTAATATGCAGTGTATCATTGAAAATACGTGATAATATAACGTAATAAACAGTGTATCATTGAAAATACCTTATAAAATAATGCAACATGCAGTGTATTATTGAAAATACCTTACAATATAATGTAATATGCAGTGTATCAATGAAAATACCTTATAATGTAACGTAATATGCTGTGTATCATTGAAAATACATTATAATGTAATGTAATATGCAGTCTATCATTGAAAATGTCTTATAATATATAGTAATATGCAGTGTATCATTCAAAATACCTTATAATGTAAGGTAATATGCAGTGTATCATTGAAAATACCTTATAATATAACGTAATATGCAGTGTATCAATGAAAATACCTTATAATGTAACGTAATATGCAGTGTATCATTGAAAATACATTATAATGTAATGTAATATGCAGTGTATCATTGAAAATACCTTATGATATAACGTAATATGCAGTGTATCATTGAAAATACCTTAGAATATGTGGTAATTTGTAGTGTATCAATGAAAATACCTTATGATATAACGTAATATGCAGTGTATCATTGAAAATACCTTATAATTTATAGTAGTTTATCATTGAAAATACCTTATAATATATAGTAGTTTATCATTGAAAATACCTTATAATATATAGTAGTTTATTAATGAAAATACCTTATAATATAAAGTAATATGCAGTGTATCATTGAAAATACCTTATAATATAACGTAATATGCAGTGTATCATCGAAAATACCTTATAATATATCGTAATTTGTAGTGTATCATTGAAAATACCTTATAATATATAGTAGTTTATCATTGAAAATACCATATAATATATAGTAGTTTATCATTGAAAATACCTTATAATATAACGTAATATGCAGTCTATCATTGAAAATATCATATAATATATAGTAATATGCAGTGTATCATTGAAAATACCTTATAATATAACGTAATATGCCGTTTATCATTGAAAATACCTTATAATATAACGTAATATGCAGTGTATCATTGAAAATACCTTATAATGTAATGTAATATGCAGTCTATCATTGCAAATACCTTATAATGTAATGTAATATGCAGTCATTCATTGAAAATATCTTATAATATATAGTAATATGCAGTGTATCATTGATAATACCTTATAAAATAATGCAACATGCAGTGTATTATTGAAAATACCTTACAATATAATGTAATATGCAGTGTATCAATGAAAATACCTTATAATGTAACGTAATATGCTGTGTATCATTGAAAATACATTATAATGAAATGTAATATGCAGTCTATCATTGAAAATGTCTTATAATATATAGTAATATGCAGTGTATCATTCAAAATACCTTATAATGTAAGGTAATATGCAGTGTATCATTGAAAATACCTTATAATATAACGTAATATGCAGTGTATCAATGAAAATACCTTATAATGTAACGTAATATGCAGTGTATCATTGAAAATACATTATAATGTAATGTAATATGCAGTGTATCATTGAAAATACCTTATGATATAACGTAATATGCAGTGTATCATTGAAAATACCTTAGAATATGTGGTAATTTGTAGTGTATCAATGAAAATACCTTATGATATAACGTAATATGCAGTGTATCATTGAAAATACCTTATAATTTATAGTAGTTTATCATTGAAAATACCTTATAATATATAGTAGTTTATCATTGAAAATACCTTATAATATATAGTAGTTTATTAATGAAAATATCTTATAATATAAAGTAATATGCAGTGTATCATTGAAAATACCTTATAATATAACGTAATATGCAGTGTATCATCGAAAATACCTTATAATATATCGTAATTTGTAGTGTATCATTGAAAATACCTTATAATATATAGTAGTTTATCATTGAAAATACCATATAATATATAGTAGTTTATCATTGAAAATACCTTATAATATAACGTAATATGCAGTCTATCATTGAAAATATCATATAATATATAGTAATATGCAGTGTATCATTGAAAATACCTTATAATATAACGTAATATGCCGTTTATCATTGAAAATACCTTATAATATAACGTAATATGCAGTGTATCATTGAAAATACCTTATAATGTAATGTAATATGCAGTCTATCATTGCAAATACCTTATAATGTAATGTAATATGCAGTCATTCATTGAAAATATCTTATAATATATAGTAATATGCAGTGTATCATTGATAATACCTTATAAAATAATGCAACATGCAGTGTATTATTGAAAATACCTTACAATATAATGTAATATGCAGTGTATCAATGAAAATACCTTATAATGTAACGTAATATGCTGTGTATCATTGAAAATACATTATAATGAAATGTAATATGCAGTCTATCATTGAAAATGTCTTATAATATATAGTAATATGCTGTGTATCATTCAAAATACCTTATAATGTAACGTAATATGCAGTGTATCATTGAAAATACCTTATAATATAACGTAATATGCAGTGAATCATTGAAAATACCTTATAATATAACGTAATATGCAGTGTATCATTGAAAATACCTTATAATATAACGTAATATGCAGTGTATCATTGAAAATACCTTATAATATAACGTAATATGCAGTGTATCATTGAAAATACCTTATAATATAACGTAATATGCAGTGTATCATCGAAAATAGAGGAGTTCGAAGAACCCTCACTAATTCCTCTTTCGCATACCCCTTCTATTTCTCTCACCACAGTGCACCCACCTACTAAATCTTTACTAAATCCAGGTGCGCTGTGCGTCCAATCTCAACCCCCTCCAAAAGCATGCGAATCCAATTCTACACTCCCACCTCGCATGTCGGAGTCCCCTTCTAAAGAGTCCAAGCTGATTCTACCTACCCCCAAAACCTGCAAAAAGGAATCCTCTGAGGCCACTTCGAATTCTAATTCATTATTCCCTTGCCATCATATTCGTCAACATGCGAAACCTCTAATATCCCCCGATACAAATCCCCGTGGAAATGACCGTATAACCGCAATCATGCAACATCTAAATACGGAGCACTTGAACCCCGAAGAAAGAAACAGTGTCGGAAATCTTGTTGATCAATACAACACGATACTTCATTTACCCGAAAGCCAACTCGGCCACACCGACGCAATAACGCATCGAATTACGACAACAGATGATCGTCCTATAAACGTGAAACAATATCGTTTCCCACCAATTCACAAAGAGGAGATTAACAAACAAGTAAACGAACTGCTCGACAACGATATCATACAACCATCGATATCTCCCTACAATTCTCCTATCTGGATCGTAAATACCTTATAATATATCGTAATTTGTAGTGTATCATTGAAATTACTATAAAATAATGTAATATGCAGTTTACCATTGAAAATACCTTATAATATAACGTAATATGCAGTGTATTGTGACGTTCGTCACCACAGTCCGTCCTGCTCTTGCAAGCCCAGGCCGTTCCTGTGGTATATTTTCAAGGGGCCTGCCCCTCATTCATACGCCACTATTTCAAATCTCACAAGAATAAAGTTTCAAGGGACCGTTTCCCTATTGATACGGTCCGTTCCAGTCTAGTGAACCTACTACGTCGCAACCCCCACCAGAAGTCGAAATCATCGAGACAGCGGATCAAATCGATCATTAGTAGTCGACAGTTCGAACCGACAACACCATTCCTGCACCTGAATTATCTCACGAAATACGATAAAGGACATAGTCTCAGAACAGAATTATTTCACGAAATACGATAAGGACATAGTCTCAGAACAGAATTATTTCACAAAATACGATAAAGGACTTAGACGCAGGAACGTCGATCCACCTCCAGTGATCCACTACCCCTTCCACTGGAACAACTTGACATGTGATTGGGACTACCCCCTTCCACCAACGTTGGACTATAAGGGAAGCAGCTGGACACCTACGAAGTCAGTTGAACTCAGGAATCAGTCGAAACCAGTTGAACTCAGGAATCAGTCGAAACCAGTTGAACTCAGGGATCAGTCGAAAGCAGTTGAAGTCAGAAGTCAGTCGAAGTCAGTCGAAGTCAGGAGTCAGTCGAAGTCAGGAGTCAGTCGAAGTCACGAGTCAGCTGAAGTCTGAAGTCAGAATTCTCCGGTGCACCATCCAGTGCAACGACTGTTCGCGTTCACTTTCCTCAATCCAACCTTTTAACCATTTACCTACTTCCATCATTCTCGATGATGAAACCGAGAGCACTTTGAACTATTTGTAGTTCTGGAACTCAAACTGAGAGGATACACCACCTCCTTCCTAATCCCCTTATACGTCGATATTGCTGCGTGCGGACCAGCACAGAATAAATTCATTTGCGTGTGCGAACGTGCGTGTATCAAGAACCTTAGTCGTGAGAGGAGTCGCCAACCACTTTTTCACCCCTGTCCTATACCTACACGTTCGAGCACGGCGGACTGGATCTAGCCTCTCGAGCTCCCCCACTACCACATTCCTGGCGGACTGGGTCCAGCCGTTTGTGCGTCCTTCAATTTCCCTCGAACTAGGCGGACTGGGTCTAGCCGTTCGAGTTCCCTCACCTACCACAATCTTGGCGGACTAGGTCTAGCCGTTTGTGAAGTCTCCAATTTTCCTCGAACTAGGCGGACTGGGTCCAGCCGTTCGACCTACCGTACCCACCCACAATCTTGGCGGACTTGGTCCAGCCGTTTGCGTGTGCGTACTCCAATTCACGGCCCAGGCGGACTAGGTCCAGCCGACCGGGGATCCCATCCCGACATTCTCTCTCTGACGACGGAACGACGTAACTCGTCCTACGTCGCAACGAACCGTAAACATCGAAATAAATTCGCACGCGAAAAAAACGTAACGTCTTCGCGGACCCC
This sequence comes from Lasioglossum lativentre, assembly GCA_916610255.1. Lineage (NCBI taxonomy): Eukaryota > Metazoa > Arthropoda > Insecta > Hymenoptera > Halictidae > Lasioglossum > Lasioglossum lativentre. The sequence goes on from CAKAJI010000574.1 coordinate 7,036, forward strand.
GCGTGAGACGTAACAGTATCATTGATAATACCTTATAATATAATGTAATATGCCGTCTATCATTGAAAATACCTTATAATATAACGTAATATGCAGTGTATCATTGAAAATACCTTATGATATAACGTAATATGCAGTGTATCATTGAAAATACCTTATAATTTATAGTAGTTTATCATTGAAAATACCTTATAATATATAGTAGTTTATCATTGAAAATACCTTATAATATATAGTAGTTTATCATTGAAAATACCTTATAATATATAGTAGTTTATCATTGAAAATACCTTATAATATAACGTAATATGCAGTGTATCATTGAAAATACCTTATGATATAACGTAATATGCAGTGTATCATTGAAAATACCTTATAATATATCGTAAGTTGTAGTTTATCATTGAAAATGCCTTATAATATAACGTAATATACAGTGTATCATTGAAAATACCTTATAATATATCGTAGTTTATCATTGAAAATACCTTATAATATAACATAATGTGCAGTGTATCATTCAAAATACCTTATAATATATGGTACTTTGTAATGTATCATTGAAAATACCTTATAATATAACGTAATATGCAGTGTATCATTGAAAATCCCTTCTAATATATCGTTGTTTATCATTGAAAATACCTTATAATATAACGTAATATGCAGTGTATAATTGAAAATACCTTCTAATATATCGTAGTTTATCATTGAAAATACCTTATAATATAACGTAATATGCAGTGTATCATTGAAAATACCTTATAATATAAAGTAACATGCAGTGTATCATTGAAAATACCTTATAATATAACGTAATATGTAGTGTATCATTGAAAATACCTTATAATATAGCGTAATATGCAGTGTATCATTGAAAATACCTTATAATATAGCGTAATATGCAGTGTATCATTGAGAATTCCTTATAATATAACGTAATATGCAGTGTATCATTGAGAATACCTTATAATATAAAGTAATATGCAGTGTATCATTGAAAATACCTTATAATATATCCTAATTTGTAGTGTATCATTGAAGATACCTTATAATATATCGTAATTCGTAGTGTATAATTGAAAATACCTTATAATATAACGAAATATGCAGTGTATCATTGAAAATACCTTATAATATATCGTAGTTTATCATTGAAAATTCCTTATAATAAAACGTAATATGCAGTGTATCATTGAAAATGCCTTATAATATAACGAAATATGCAGTGTATCATTGAGAATACCTTATAATATATCGTAATTTGTAGTGTATCATTGAAGGTACCTTATAATATATCGTAATATGCAGTGTATCATTGAAAATGCCTTATAATATAACGAAATATGCAGTGTATCATTGAAATGATACACTTCTAATATATCGTAGTTTATCATTGAAAATACCTTATAATATAACGTAATATGCAGTGTATCATTGAAAATACCTTATAATATAACGTAATATGCAGTATATCATAGAAAATACCATGTAATATAACGTAATATACAGTGTATCATTGAAAATACCTTATAATATAACGTAATATGCAGTGTATCATTGAAAATCCCTTCTAATATATCGTTGTTTATCATTGAAAATACCTTATAATATAACGTAATATGCAGTGTATAATTGAAAATACCTTCTAATATATCGTAGTTTATCATTGAAAATACCTTATAATATAACGTAATATGCAGTGTATCATTGAAAATACCTTATAACATATCCTAATATGCAGTGTATCATAGAAAATACCTTATAATATAACGTAATATGCAGTGTATCATTGAAAATACCTTATAATATAAAGTAACATGCAGTGTATCATTGAAAATACCTTATAATATAACGTAATATGTAGTGTATCATTGAAAATACCTTATAATATAGCGTAATATGCATTGTATCATTGAAAATACCTTATAATATAGCGTAATATGCAGTGTATCATTGAGAATTCCTTATAATATAACGTAATATGCAGTGTATCATTGAGAATACCTTATAATATAAAGTAATATGCAGTGTATCATTGAAAATACCTTATAATATATCCTAATTTGTAGTGTATCATTGAAGATACCTTATAATATATCGTAATTCGTAGTGTATAATTGAAAATACCTTATAATATAACGAAATATGCAGTGTATCATTGAAAATACCTTATAATATATCGTAGTTTATCATTGAAAATTCCTTATAATAAAACGTAATATGCAGTGTATCATTGAAAATGCCTTATAATATAACGAAATATGCAGTGTATCATTGAGAATACCTTATAATATATCGTAATTTGTAGTGTATCATTGAAGGTACCTTATAATATATCGTAATATGCAGTGTATCATTGAAAATGCCTTATAATATAACGAAATATGCAGTGTATCATTGAAATGATACACTTCTAATATATCGTAGTTTATCATTGAAAATACCTTATAATATAACGTAATATGCAGTGTATCATTGAAAATACCTTATAATATAACGTAATATGCAGTGTATCATTGAAAATACCTTATAATATAACGTAATATGCAGTGTATCATTGAAAATACCTTATAATATAACGTAATATGCAGTATATCACAGAAAATACCATGTAATATAACGTAATATACAGTGTATCATTGAAAATACCTTATAATATAACGTAATATGCAGTGTATCATTGAAAATCCCTTCTAATATATCGTTGTTTATCATTGAAAATACCTTATAATATAACGTAATATGCAGTGTATAATTGAAAATACCTTCTAATATATCGTAGTTTATCATTGAAAATACCTTATAATATAACGTAATATGCAGTGTATCATTGAAAATACCTTATAACATATCCTAATATGCAGTGCATCATAGAAAATACCTTATAATATAACGTAATATGCAGTGTATCATTGAAAATACCTTATAATATAAAGTAACATGCAGTGTATCATTGAAAATACCTTATAATATAACGTAATATGTAGTGTATCATTGAAAATACCTTATAATATAGCGTAATATGCAGTGTATCATTGAAAATACCTTATAATATAGCGTAATATGCAGTGTATCATTGAAAATACCTTATAATATAACGTAATATGCAGTATATCATTGAAAATACCTTATAATATAACGTAATATGCAGTGTATCATTGAAAATACCTTCTAATATACCGTAGTTTATCATTGAAAATACCATGTAATATAACATAATATACAGTGTATAATTGAAAATACCTTATAATATAACGTAATATGCAGTGTATCATTGAAAATACCTTCTAATATACCGTCGTTTATCATTGAGAATTCCTTATAATATAACGTAATATGCAGTGTATCATTGAGAATACCTTATAATATAACGTAATATGCAGTGTTTCATTGCAAATAACCTTATAATATAACGTAATATGCAGTGTATCATTGAAAATTCCTTATAATATGACGTAATATGCAGTGTATCATTGAAAATACCTTCTAATATATCGTAGTTTATCATTGAGAATTCCTTATAATATAACGTAATATGCAGTGTATCATTGAGAATACCTTATAATATAACGTAATCTGCAGTGTATCATTGAAAATACCTTATAATATATCGTAATTTGTAGTGTATCATTGAAGATACCTTATAATATATCGTAATTCGTAGTGTATAATTGAAAATACCTTATAATATAACGAAATATGCAGTGTATCATTGAAAATACCTTATAATATAACGTAATATGCAGTGTATAATTGAAAATACCTTCTAATATATCGTAGTTTATCATTGAAAATACCTTATAATATAACGTAATATGCAGTGTATAATTGAAAATACCTTCTAATATAACGTAATATGCAGTGTATCATTGAAAATACCTTATAATATAACGTAATATGCAGTGTATCATTGAAAATACCTTCTAATATATCGTAGTTTATCATTGAAAATACCTTATAATATATCGTAATATGCAGTGTATCATTGAAAATACCTTATATCATATCGTAATATGCAGTGTATCATTGAAAATACCTTATAATATAACGTAATATGCAGTGTATAATTGAAAATACCTTCTAATATAACGTAATATGCAGTGTATCATTGAAAATACCTTATAATATAACGTAATATGCAGTGTATCATTGAAAATACCTTCTAATATATCGTAGTTTATCATTGAAAATACCTTATAATATAACGTAATATGCAGTGTATCATTGAAAATACCTTATAATATAACGTAATATGCAGTGTATCATTGAAAATACCTTATAATATAACGTAATATGCAGTATATCATAGAAAATACCATGTAATATAACGTAATATACAGTGTATCATTGAAAATACCTTATAATATAACGTAATATGCAGTGTATCATTGAAAATACCTTATAACATATCCTAATATGCAGTGTATCATAGAAAATACCTTATAATATAACGTAATATGCAGTATATCAATGAAAATACCTTCTAATATATCGTTGTTTATCTTTGAAAATACCTTATAATATAACGTAATATGCAGTGTATCATTGAAAATACCTTCTAATATATCGTAGTTTATCATTGAAAATACCTTATAATATAGCGTAATATGCAGTGTATCATTGAAAATACCTTATAATATAGCGTAATATGCAGTGTATCATTGAAAATACCTTATAATATAACGTAATATGCAGTGTATCATTGAAAATACCTTATAATATAACGTAATATGCAGTGTATCATTGAAAATACCTTATAACATATCCTAATATGCAGTGTATCAATGAAAATACCATGTAATATAACGTAATATGCAGTGTATCATTGAAAATACCTTATTACATATCGTAATATGCAGTGTATCATTGAAAATACCATATAATATAACGTAATATGCAGTGTATCATTGAAAATACCTTATAACATATCCTAATATGCAGTGTATCATAGAAAATACCTTATAATATAACGTAATATGCAGTGTATCATTGAAAATACCTTATATCATATCGTAATATGCAGTGTATCATTGAAAATACCTTATAATATAACGTAATATGCAGTGTATCATAGAAAATACCATGTAATATAACGTAATATACAGTGTATGATTGAAAATACCTTATAATATAACGTAATATGCAGTGTATCATTGAAAATACCTTCTAATATATCGTAGTTTATCATTGAAAATACCTTATAATATAACGTAATATGCAGTATATCATAGAAAATACCATGTAATATAACGTAATATACAGTGTATCATTGAAAATACCTTATAATATAACGTAATATGCAGTGTATCATTGAAAATACCTTCTAATATATCGTTGTTTATCATTGAAAATACCTTATAATATAACGTAATATGCAGTGTATCATTGAAAATACCTTCTAATATATCGTAGTTTATCATTGAAAATACCTTATAATATAGCGTAATATGCAGTGTATCATTGAAAATACCTTATAATATAGCGTAATATGCAGTGTATCATTGAAAATACCTTATAATATAACGTAATATGCAGTGTATCATTGAAAATACCTTATAATATAACGTAATATGCAGTGTATCATTGAAAATACCTTATAATATAACGTAATATGCAGTGTATCATTGAAAATACCTTATAACATATCCTAATATGCAGTGTATCAATGAAAATACCATGTAATATAACGTAATATGCAGTGTATCATTGAAAATACCTTCTAATATATCGTAGTTTATCATTGAAAATACCTTATAATATAACGTAATATGCAGTGTATCATTGAAAATACCTTATAATATAACGTAATATGCAGTGTATCATTGAAAATACCTTATAATATAACGTAATATGCAGTATATCATAGAAAATACCATGTAATATAACGTAATATACAGTGTATCATTGAAAATACCTTATAATATAACGTAATATGCAGTGTATCATTGAAAATACCTTATAACATATCCTAATATGCAGTGTATCATAGAAAATACCTTATAATATAACGTAATATGCAGTATATCAATGAAAATACCTTCTAATATATCGTTGTTTATCATTGAAAATACCTTATAATATAACGTAATATGCAGTGTATCATTGAAAATACCTTCTAATATATCGTAGTTTATCATTGAAAATACCTTATAATATAGCGTAATATGCAGTGTATCATTGAAAATACCTTATAATATAGCGTAATATGCAGTGTATCATTGAAAATACCTTATAATATAACGTAATATGCAGTGTATCATTGAAAATACCTTATAATATAACGTAATATGCAGTGTATCATTGAAAATACCTTATAACATATCCTAATATGCAGTGTATCAATGAAAATACCATGTAATATAACGTAATATGCAGTGTATCATTGAAAATACCTTATTACATATCGTAATATGCAGTGTATCATTGAAAATACCATATAATATAACGTAATATGCAGTGTATCATTGAAAATACCTTATAACATATCCTAATATGCAGTGTATCATAGAAAATACCTTATAATATAACGTAATATGCAGTGTATCATTGAAAATACCTTATAACATATCGTAATATGCAGTGTATCATTGAAAATACCTTATAATATAACGTAATATGCAGTGTATCATAGAAAATACCATGTAATATAACGTAATATACAGTGTATGATTGAAAATACCTTATAATATAACGTAATATGCAGTGTATCATTGAAAATACCTTCTTATATATCGTAGTTTATCATTGAAAATACCTTATAATATAACGTAATATGCAGTATATCATAGAAAATACCATGTAATATAACGTAATATACAGTGTATCATTGAAAATACCTTATAATATAACGTAATATGCAGTGTATCATTGAAAATACCTTCTAATATATCGTTGTTTATCATTGAAAATACCTTATAATATAACGTAATATGCAGTGTATCATTGAAAATACCTTCTAATATATCGTAGTTTATCATTGAAAATACCTTATAATATAGCGTAATATGCAGTGTATCATTGAAAATACCTTATAATATAGCGTAATATGCAGTGTATCATTGAAAATACCTTATAATATAACGTAATATGCAGTGTATCATTGAAAATACCTTATAATATAACGTAATATGCAGTGTATCATTGAAAATACCTTATAATATAACGTAATATGCAGTGTATCATTGAAAATACCTTATAACATATCCTAATATGCAGTGTATCAATGAAAATACCATGTAATATAACGTAATATGCAGTGTATCATTGAAAATACCTTATTACATATCGTAATATGCAGTGTATCATTGAAAATACCATATAATATAACGTAATATGCAGTGTATCATTGAAAATACCTTATAACATATCCTAATATGCAGTGTATCATAGAAAATACCTTATAATATAACGTAATATGCAGTGTATCATTGAAAATACCTTATATCATATCGTAATATGCAGTGTATCATTGAAAATACCTTATAATATAACGTAATATGCAGTGTATCATTGAAAATACCTTATATCATATCGTAATATGCAGTGTATCATTGAAAATACCTTATAATATAACGTAATATGCAGTGTATCATAGAAAATACCATGTAATATAACGTAATATACAGTGTATCATTGAAAATACCTTATAATATAACGTAATATGCAGTGAATCATTGAAAATACCTTGTAATATATCGTAGTTTATCATTGAAAATACCTTATAATATATCGTAATATGCAGTGTATCATTGAAAATACCTTATAATATAACGTAATATGCAGTGTATCATAGAAAATACCATGTAATATAACGTAATATACAGTGTATGATTGAAAATACCTTATAATATAACGTAATATGCAGTGTATCATTGAAAATACCTTATAATATAACGTAATATGCAGTGTATCATTGAAAATACCTTATAATATAACGTAATATGCAGTGTATCATTGAAAATACCTTATAACATATCCTAATATGCAGTGTATCAATGAAAATACCATGTAATATAACGTAATATGCAGTGTATCATTGAAAATACCTTCTAATATATCGTAGTTTATCATTGAAAATACCTTATAATATAGCGTAATATGCAGTGTATCATTGAAAATACCTTATAATATAACGTAATATGCAGTGTATCATTGAAAATACCTTATAATATAACGTAATATGCAGTATATCATAGAAAATACCATGTAATATAACGTAATATACAGTGTATCATTGAAAATACCTTATAATATAACGTAATATGCAGTGTATCATTGAAAATACCTTATAACATATCCTAATATGCAGTGTATCATAGAAAATACCTTATAATATAACGTAATATGCAGTATATCAATGAAAATACCTTCTAATATATCGTTGTTTATCTTTGAAAATACCTTATAATATAACGTAATATGCAGTGTATCATTGAAAATACCTTCTAATATATCGTAGTTTATCATTGAAAATACCTTATAATATAGCGTAATATGCAGTGTATCATTGAAAATACCTTATAATATAGCGTAATATGCAGTGTATCATTGAAAATACCTTATAATATAACGTAATATGCAGTGTATCATTGAAAATACCTTATAATATAACGTAATATGCAGTGTATCATTGAAAATACCTTATAATATAACGTAATATGCAGTGTATCATTGAAAATACCTTCTAATATATCGTTGTTTATCATTGAAAATACCTTATAATATAACGTAATATGCAGTGTATCATTGAAAATACCTTATAATATAACGTAATATGCAGTGTATCATAGAAAATACCATGTAATATAACGTAATATACAGTGTATGATTGAAAATACCTTATAATATAACGTAATATGCAGTGTATCATTGAAAATACCTTATAATATAACGTAATATGCAGTGTATCATTGAAAATACCTTATAATATAACGTAATATGCAGTGTATCATTGAAAATACCTTATAACATATCCTAATATGCAGTGTATCAATGAAAATACCATGTAATATAACGTAATATGCAGTGTATCATTGAAAATACCTTCTAATATATCGTAGTTTATCATTGAAAATACCTTATAATATAACGTAATATGCAGTGTATCATTGAAAATACCTTATAATATAACGTAATATGCAGTGTATCATTGAAAATACCTTATAATATAACGTAATATGCAGTATATCATAGAAAATACCATGTAATATAACGTAATATACAGTGTATCATTGAAAATACCTTATAATATAACGTAATATGCAGTGTATCATTGAAAATACCTTATAACATATCCTAATATGCAGTGTATCAATGAAAATACCATGTAATATAACGTAATATGCAGTGTATCATTGAAAATACCTTATTACATATCGTAATATGCAGTGTATCATTGAAAATACCATATAATATAACGTAATATGCAGTGTATCATTGAAAATACCTTATAACATATCCTAATATGCAGTGTATCATAGAAAATACCTTATAATATAACGTAATATGCAGTGTATCATTGAAAATACCTTATATCATATCGTAATATGCAGTGTATCATTGAAAATACCTTATAATATAACGTAATATGCAGTGTATCATAGAAAATACCATGTAATATAACGTAATATACAGTGTATGATTGAAAATACCTTATAATATAACGTAATATGCAGTGTATCATTGAAAATACCTTCTTATATATCGTAGTTTATCATTGAAAATACCTTATAATATAACGTAATATGCAGTATATCATAGAAAATACCATGTAATATAACGTAATATACAGTGTATCATTGAAAATACCTTATAATATAACGTAATATGCAGTGTATCATTGAAAATACCTTCTAATATATCGTTGTTTATCATTGAAAATACCTTATAATATAACGTAATATGCAGTGTATCATTGAAAATACCTTCTAATATATCGTAGTTTATCATTGAAAATACCTTATAATATAGCGTAATATGCAGTGTATCATTGAAAATACCTTATAATATAGCGTAATATGCAGTGTATCATTGAAAATACCTTATAATATAGCGTAATATGCAGTGTATCATTGAAAATACCTTATAATATAACGTAATATGCAGTGTATCATTGAAAATACCTTATAATATAACGTAATATGCAGTGTATCATTGAAAATACCTTATAACATATCCTAATATGCAGTGTATCAATGAAAATACCATGTAATATAACGTAATATGCAGTGTATCATTGAAAATACCTTATTACATATCGTAATATGCAGTGTATCATTGAAAATACCATATAATATAACGTAATATGCAGTGTATCATTGAAAATACCTTATAACATATCCTAATATGCAGTGTATCATAGAAAATACCTTATAATATAACGTAATATGCAGTGTATCATTGAAAATACCTTATATCATATCGTAATATGCAGTGTATCATTGAAAATACCTTATAATATAACGTAATATGCAGTGTATCATTGAAAATACCTTATATCATATCGTAATATGCAGTGTATCATTGAAAATACCTTATAATATAACGTAATATGCAGTGTATCATAGAAAATACCATGTAATATAACGTAATATACAGTGTATCATTGAAAATACCTTATAATATAACGTAATATGCAGTGAATCATTGAAAATACCTTGTAATATATCGTAGTTTATCATTGAAAATACCTTATAATATATCGTAATATGCAGTGTATCATTGAAAATACCTTATAATATAACGTAATATGCAGTGTATCATAGAAAATACCATGTAATATAACGTAATATACAGTGTATGATTGAAAATACCTTATAATATAACGTAATATGCAGTGTATCATTGAAAATACCTTCTAATATATCGTAGTTTATCATTGAAAATACCTTATAATATAACGTAATATGCAGTATATCATAGAAAATACCATGTAATATAACGTAATATACAGTGTATCATTGAAAATACCTTATAATATAACGTAATATGCAGTGTATCATTGAAAATACCTTCTAATATATCGTTGTTTATCATTGAAAATACCTTATAATATAACGTAATATGCAGTGTATCATTGAAAATACCTTCTAATATATCGTAGTTTATCATTGAAAATACCTTATAATATAGCGTAATATGCAGTGTATCATTGAAAATACCTTATAATATAGCGTAATATGCAGTGTATCATTGAAAATACCTTATAATATAACGTAATATGCAGTATATCATAGAAAATACCATGTAATATAACGTAATATACAGTGTATCATTGAAAATACCTTATAATATAACGTAATATGCAGTGTATCATTGAAAATACCTTGTAATATATCGTAGTTTATCATTGAAAATACCTTATAATATAACGTAATATGCAGTGTATCATTGAAAATACCTTATATCATATCGTAATATGCAGTGTATCATTGAAAATACCTTATAATATAACGTAATATGCAGTGTATCATAGAAAATACAATGTAATATAACGTAATATACAGTGTATCATTGAAAATACCTTATAATATAACGTAATATGCAGTGTATCATTGAAAATACCTTGTAATATATCGTAGTTTATCATTGAAAATACCTTATAATATAACGTAATATGCAGTGTATCATTGAAAATACCTTATAATATAACGTAATATGCAGTGTATCATTGAAAATACCTTATATCATATCGTAATATGCAGTGTATCATTGAAAATACCTTATAATATAACGTAATATGCAGTGTATCATAGAAAATACCATGTAATATAACGTAATATACAGTGTATCATTGAAAATACCTTATAATATAACGTAATATGCAGTGTATCATTGAAAATACCTTGTAATATATCGTAGTTTATCATTGAAAATACCTTATAATATAACGTAATATGCAGTGTATCATTGAAAATACCTTCTAATATACCGTAGTTTATCATTGAAAATACCATGTAATATAACATAATATACAGTGTATCATTGAAAATACCTTATAATATAACGTAATATGCAGTGTATCATTGAAAATACCTTCTAATATACCGTCGTTTATCATTGAGAATTCCTTATAATATAACGTAATATGCAGTGTATCATTGAGAATACCTTATAATATAACGTAATATGCAGTGTTTCATTGCAAATAACCTTATAATATAACGTAATATGCAGTGTATCATTGAAAATTCCTTATAATATGACGTAATATGCAGTGTATCATTGAAAATACCTTCTAATATATCGTAGTTTATCATTGAGAATTCCTTATAATATAACGTAATATGCAGTGTATCATTGAGAATACCTTATAATATAACGTAATCTGCAGTGTATCATTGAAAATACCTTATAATATATCGTAATTTGTAGTGTATCATTGAAGATACCTTATAATATATCGTAATTCGTAGTGTATAATTGAAAATACCTTATAATATAACGAAATATGCAGTGTATCATTGAAAATACCTTATAATATAACGTAATATGCAGTGTATAATTGAAAATACCTTCTAATATATCGTAGTTTATCATTGAAAATACCTTATAATATAACGTAATATGCAGTGTATCATTGAAAATACCTTATAACATATCCTAATATGCAGTGTATCATAGAAAATACCTTATAATATAACGTAATATGCAGTGTATCATTGAAAATACCTTATAATATAACGTAATATGCAGTGTATAATTGAAAATACCTTCTAATATAACGTAATATGCAGTGTATCATTGAAAATACCTTATAATATAACGTAATATGCAGTGTATCATTGAAAATACCTTCTAATATATCGTAGTTTATCATTGAAAATACCTTATAATATAACGTAATATGCAGTGTATCATTGAAAATACCTTATAATATAACGTAATATGCAGTGTATAATTGAAAATACCTTCTAATATAACGTAATATGCAGTGTATCATTGAAAATACCTTATAATATAACGTAATATGCAGTGTATCATTGAAAATACCTTCTAATATATCGTAGTTTATCATTGAAAATACCTTATAATATAACGTAATATGCAGTGTATCATTGAAAATACCTTATAATATAACGTAATATGCAGTGTATCATTGAAAATACCTTATAATATAACGTAATATGCAGTATATCATAGAAAATACCATGTAATATAACGTAATATACAGTGTATCATTGAAAATACCTTATAATATAACGTAATATGCAGTGTATCATTGAAAATACCTTATAACATATCCTAATATGCAGTGTATCATAGAAAATACCTTATAATATAACGTAATATGCAGTATATCAATGAAAATACCTTCTAATATATCGTTGTTTATCTTTGAAAATACCTTATAATATAACGTAATATGCAGTGTATCATTGAAAATACCTTCTAATATATCGTAGTTTATCATTGAAAATACCTTATAATATAGCGTAATATGCAGTGTATCATTGAAAATACCTTATAATATAGCGTAATATGCAGTGTATCATTGAAAATACCTTATAATATAACGTAATATGCAGTGTATCATTGAAAATACCTTATAATATAACGTAATATGCAGTGTATCATTGAAAATACCTTATAACATATCCTAAGATGCAGTGTATCAATGAAAATACCATGTAATATAACGTAATATGCAGTGTATCATTGAAAATACCTTATTACATATCGTAATATGCAGTGTATCATTGAAAATACCATATAATATAACGTAATATGCAGTGTATCATTGAAAATACCTTATAACATATCCTAATATGCAGTGTATCATAGAAAATACCTTATAATATAACGTAATATGCAGTGTATCATTGAAAATACCTTATATCATATCGTAATATGCAGTGTATCATTGAAAATACCTTATAATATAACGTAATATGCAGTGTATCATAGAAAATACCATGTAATATAACGTAATATACAGTGTATGATTGAAAATACCTTATAATATAACGTAATATGCAGTGTATCATTGAAAATACCTTCTAATATATCGTAGTTTATCATTGAAAATACCTTATAATATAACGTAATATGCAGTATATCATAGAAAATACCATGTAATATAACGTAATATACAGTGTATCATTGAAAATACCTTATAATATAACGTAATATGCAGTGTATCATTGAAAATACCTTCTAATATATCGTTGTTTATCATTGAAAATACCTTATAATATAACGTAATATGCAGTGTATCATTGAAAATACCTTATAACATATCCTAATATGCAGTGTATCAATGAAAATACCATGTAATATAACGTAATATGCAGTGTATCATTGAAAATACCTTCTAATATATCGTAGTTTATCATTGAAAATACCTTATAATATAACGTAATATGCAGTGTATCATTGAAAATACCTTATAATATAACGTAATATGCAGTGTATCATTGAAAATACCTTATAATATAACGTAATATGCAGTATATCATAGAAAATACCATGTAATATAACGTAATATACAGTGTATCATTGAAAATACCTTATAATATAACGTAATATGCAGTGTATCATTGAAAATACCTTATAACATATCCTAATATGCAGTGTATCATAGAAAATACCTTATAATATAACGTAATATGCAGTATATCAATGAAAATACCTTCTAATATATCGTTGTTTATCTTTGAAAATACCTTATAATATAACGTAATATGCAGTGTATCATTGAAAATACCTTCTAATATATCGTAGTTTATCATTGAAAATACCTTATAATATAGCGTAATATGCAGTGTATCATTGAAAATACCTTATAATATAGCGTAATATGCAGTGTATCATTGAAAATACCTTATAATATAACGTAATATGCAGTGTATCATTGAAAATACCTTATAATATAACGTAATATGCAGTGTATCATTGAAAATACCTTATAACATATCCTAATATGCAGTGTATCAATGAAAATACCATGTAATATAACGTAATATGCAGTGTATCATTGAAAATACCTTATTACATATCGTAATATGCAGTGTATCATTGAAAATACCATATAATATAACGTAATATGCAGTGTATCATTGAAAATACCTTATAACATATCCTAATATGCAGTGTATCATAGAAAATACCTTATAATATAACGTAATATGCAGTGTATCATTGAAAATACCTTATATCATATCGTAATATGCAGTGTATCATTGAAAATACCTTATAATATAACGTAATATGCAGTGTATCATAGAAAATACCATGTAATATAACGTAATATACAGTGTATGATTGAAAATACCTTATAATATAACGTAATATGCAGTGTATCATTGAAAATACCTTCTTATATATCGTAGTTTATCATTGAAAATACCTTATAATATAACGTAATATGCAGTATATCATAGAAAATACCATGTAATATAACGTAATATACCGTGTATCATTGAAAATACCTTATAATATAACGTAATATGCAGTGTATCATTGAAAATACCTTCTAATATATCGTTGTTTATCATTGAAAATACCTTATAATATAACGTAATATGCAGTGTATCATTGAAAATACCTTCTAATATATCGTAGTTTATCATTGAAAATACCTTATAATATAGCGTAATATGCAGTGTATCATTGAAAATACCTTATAATATAGCGTAATATGCAGTGTATCATTGAAAATACCTTATAATATAACGTAATATGCAGTGTATCATTGAAAATACCTTATAATATAACGTAATATGCAGTGTATCATTGAAAATACCTTATAATATAACGTAATATGCAGTGTATCATTGAAAATACCTTATAACATATCCTAATATGCAGTGTATCAATGAAAATACCATGTAATATAACGTAATATGCAGTGTATCATTGAAAATACCTTATTACATATCGTAATATGCAGTGTATCATTGAAAATACCATATAATATAACGTAATATGCAGTGTATCATTGAAAATACCTTATAACATATCCTAATATGCAGTGTATCATAGAAAATACCTTATAATATAACGTAATATGCAGTGTATCATTGAAAATACCTTATATCATATCGTAATATACAGTGTATGATTGAAAATACCTTATAATATAACGTAATATGCAGTGTATCATTGAAAATACCTTCTAATATATCGTAGTTTATCATTGAAAATACCTTATAATATAACGTAATATGCAGTATATCATAGAAAATACCATGTATTATAACGTAATATACAGTGTATCATTGAAAATACCTTATAATATAACGTAATATGCAGTGTATCATTGAAAATACCTTCTAATATATCGTTGTTTATCATTGAAAATACCTTATAATATAACGTAATATGCAGTGTATCATTGAAAATACCTTCTAATATATCGTAGTATATCATTGAAAATACCTTATAATATAGCGTAATATGCAGTGTATCATTGAAAATACCTTATAATATAGCGTAATATGCAGTGTATCATTGAAAATACCTTATAATATAACGTAATATGCAGTATATCATAGAAAATACCATGTAATATAACGTAATATACAGTGTATCATTGAAAATACCTTATAATATAACGTAATATGCAGTGTATCATTGAAAATACCTTGTAATATATCGTAGTTTATCATTGAAAATACCTTATAATATAACGTAATATGCAGTGTATCATTGAAAATACCTTATATCATATCGTAATATGCAGTGTATCATTGAAAATACCTTATAATATAACGTAATATGCAGTGTATCATAGAAAATACAATGTAATATAACGTAATATACAGTGTATCATTGAAAATACCTTATAATATAACGTAATATGCAGTGTATCATTGAAAATACCTTGTAATATATTGTAGTTTATCATTGAAAATACCTTATAATATAACGTAATATGCAGTGTATCATTGAAAATACCTTATAATATAACGTAATATGCAGTGTATCATTGAAAATACCTTATATCATATCGTAATATGCAGTGTATCATTGAAAATACCTTATAATATAACGTAATATGCAGTGTATCATAGAAAATACCATGTAATATAACGTAATATACAGTGTATCATTGAAAATACCTTATAATATAACGTAATATGCAGTGTATCATTGAAAATACCTTGTAATATATCGTAGTTTATCATTGAAAATACCTTATAATATAACGTAATATGCAGTGTATCATTGAAAATACCTTATAATATAACGTAATATGCAGTGTATCATTGAAAATACCTTATAATATAACGTAATATGCAGTGTATCATTGAAAATACCTTATAATATAACGTAATATGCAGTATATCATAGAAAATACCATGTAATATAACGTAATATACAGTGTATCATTGAAAATACCTTATAATATAACGTAATATGCAGTGTATCATTGAAAATACCTTCTAATATATCGTTGTTTATCATTGAAAATACCTTATAATATAACGTAATATGCAGTGTATCATTGAAAATACCTTATAATATAACGTAATATGCAGTATATCATAGAAAATACCATGTAATATAACGTAATATACAGTGTATCATTGAAAATACCTTATAATATAACGTAATATGCAGTGTATCATTGAAAATACCTTGTAATATATCGTAGTTTATCATTGAAAATACCTTATAATATAACGTAATATGCAGTGTATCATTGAAAATACCTTATAATATAACGTAATATGCAGTGTATCATTGAAAATACCTTATAATATAACGTAATATGCAGTATATCATAGAAAATACCATGTAATATAACGTAATATACAGTGTATCATTGAAAATACCTTATAATATAACATAATATGCAGTGTATCATTGAAAATACCTTCTAATATATCGTTGTTTATCATTGAAAATACCTTATAATATAACGTAATATGCAGTGTATCATTGAAAATACCTTCTAATATATCGTAGTTTATCATTGAAAATACCTTATAATATAACGTAATATGCAGTGTATCATTGAAACTACCTTATAACATATCCTAATATGCAGTGTATCATTGAAAATACCTTATAATATAACGTAATATGCAGTGTATCATAGAAAATACCATGTAATATAACGTAAAATACAGTGTATCATTGAAAATACCTTATAATATAACGTAATATGCAGTGTATCATTGAAAATACCTTCTAATATATCGTTGTTTATCATTGAAAATACCTTATAATATATCGTTGTTTATCATTGAAAATACCTTATAATATAACGTAATATGCAGTGTATCATTGAAAATACCTTCTAATATATCGTAGTTTATCATTGAAAATACCTTATAATATAACGTAATATGCAGTGTATCATTGAAAATACCTTATAACATATCCTAATATGCAGTGTATCATAGAAAATACCTTATAATATAACGTAATATGCAGTGTATCATTGAAAATACCTTATAATATAGCGTAATATGCAGTGTATCATTGAAAAATACCTTATAATATAGCGTAATATGCAGTGTATCATTGAAAATACCTTATAATATAACGTAATATGCAGTGTATCATTGAAAATACCTTATATCATATCGTAATATGCAGTGTATCATTGAAAATACCTTATAATATAACGTAATATGCAGTGTATCATTGAAAATACCTTATAATATAACGTAATATGCAGTATATCATAGAAAATACCATGTAATATAACGTAATATACAGTGTATCATTGAAAATACCTTATAATATAACGTAATATGCAGTGTATCATTGAAAATACCTTCTAATATATCGTTGTTTATCATTGAAAATACCTTATAATATAACGTAATATGCAGTGTATCATTGAAAATACCTTATAATATAACGTAATATGCAGTATATCATAGAAAATACCATGTAATATAACGTAATATACAGTGTATCATTGAAAATACCTTATAATATAACGTAATATGCAGTGTATCATTGAAAATACCTTGTAATATATCGTAGTTTATCATTGAAAATACCTTATAATATAACGTAATATGCAGTGTATCATTGAAAATACCTTATAATATAACGTAAATATGCAGTGTATCATTGGAAAATACCTTATAATATAACGTAATATGCAGTATATCATAGAAAATACCATGTAATATAACGTAATATACAGTGTATCATTGAAAATACCTTATAATATAACGTAATATGCAGTGTATCATTGAAAATACCTTCTAATATATCGTAGTTTATCATTGAAAATACCTTATAATATAACGTAATATGCAGTGTATCATTGAAAATACCTTATAATATAACGTAATATGCAGTGTATCATTGAA
>CAKAJI010000575.1:0-27052 GCA_916610255.1 Lasioglossum lativentre
TACGTTATATTAGAAGGTATTTTCAATGATACACTGCATATTACGTTATATTATAAGGTATTTTCAATGATAAACTACATATTACGATATATTAGAAGGTATTTTCAATGATACACTGCATGTTACGTCATATTATAAGTTATTTCCAATGATACACTGCATATTACGTTACATTATAAGGTATTTTCAATGATACACTGCATATTACGTTATGTTATAAGGTATTTACAATGATAAACTACATAGTACGATATATTATGAGGTATTTTTCAATGATATACTGTATATTACGTTGTAGTATAAGGTATTTTCAATGATACACTGCATATTACGTCATATTATATGGTATTGCCAATGATACACTGCATATTACGTTATATTATAAGGAATTTTCAATGATAAACTACGATATATTAGAAGGTATTTTCAATGATATACTGCATATTACGCTTTATTATAAGGTATTTTCAATGATACACTGCATATTACGTTATATTATAAGGTATTTTCAATGATACACTGCATGTTACGTTATATTATAAGGTATTTTCAATGATACACTGCATATTACGTTATATTATAAGGTATTTTCAATGATAAACTACGATATATTAGAAGGTATTTTCAATCATACACTGCATATTACGTTATATTATAAGGTATTTTCAATGATACACTGCATATTACGATATGTAATAAGGTATTTTCAATGATACACTGCATATTACGCTATATTATAAGGTATTTTCAATGATATACTGCATATTACGCTTTATTATAAGGTATTTTCAATGATAAACTGTATATTACGTTATATTATAAGGTATTTTCAATGATAAACTACATATTACGATATATTAGAAGGTATTTTCAATGATACACTGCATGTTACGTCATATTATAAGTTATTTTCAATGATACACTGCATATTACGTCATATTATATGGTATTGCCAATGATACACTGCATATTACGTTATATTATAAGGAATTTTCAATGATAAACTACGATATATTAGAAGGTATTTTCAATGATACACTGCATATTACGCTTTATTATAAGGTATTTACAATGATAAACTACATATTACGATATATTATGAGGTATTTTCAATGATATACTGTATATTACGTTGTAGTATAAGGTATTTTCAATGATACACTGCATATTACGTCATATTATATGGTATTGCCAATGATACACTGCATATTACGTTATATTATAAGGAATTTTCAATGATAAACTACGATATATTAGTAGGTATTTTCAATGATATACTGCATATTACGCTTTATTATAAGGTATTTTCAATGATACACTGCATATTACGTTATATTATAAGGTATTTTCAATGATACACTGCATGTTACGTTATATTATAAGGTATTTTCAATGATACACTGCATATTACGTTATATTATAAGGTATTTTCAATGATAAACTACGATATATTAGAAGGTATTTTCAATCATACACTGCATATAACGTTATATTATAAGGTATTTTCAATGATACACTGCATATTACGATATGTAATAAGGTATTTTCAATGATACACTGCATATTACGTCATATTATATGGTATTGCCAATGATACACTGCATATTACGTTATATTATAAGGAATTTTCAATGATAAACTACGATATATTATAAGGTATTTCCAATGATACACTGCATATTACGTTATATTATGAGGTATTTTCAATGATAAACTACGATATATTATAAGGTATTTTCAATGACACACTGCATATTTCGTTATATTATGAGGTATTTTCAATGATATACTGCATATTACGCTTTATTATAAGGTATTTTCAATGATACACTGCATATTACGTTATATTATAAGGTATTTTCAATGATACACTGCATGTTACGTTATATTATAAGGTATTTTCAATGATACACTGCATATTACGTTATATTAGAAGGTATTTTCAATGATACACTGCATATTACGTTATATTATAAGGTATTTTCAATGATACACTGCATATTACGATATGTAATAAGGTATTTTCAATGATACACTGCATATTACGTTATATTAGAAGGTATTTTCAATGATACACTGCATATTACGTTATATTATAAGGTATTTTCAATGATACACTGCATATTACGTTATATTATAAGGTATTTTCAATGATACACTGCATATTACGCTATATTATAAGGTATTTTCAGTGATATACTGCATATTACGCTTTATTATAAGGTATTTTCAATGATAAACTGTATATTACGTTATATTATAAGGTATTTTCAATGATAAACTACATATTACGATATATTAGAAGGTATTTTCAATGATACACTGCATGTTACGTCATATTATAAGTTATTTTCAATGATACACTGCATATTACGTCATATTATATGGTATTGCCAATGATACACTGCATATTACGTTATATTATAAGGAATTTTCAATGATAAACTACGATATATTAGAAGGTATTTTCAATGATACACTGCATATTACGTTATGTTATAAGGTATTTACAATGATAAACTACATAGTACGATATATTATGAGGTATTTTCAATGATATACTGTATATTACGTTGTAGTATAAGGTATTTTCAATGATACACTGCATATTACGTCATATTATATGGTATTGCCAATGATACACTGCATATTACGTTATATTATAAGGAATTTTCAATGATAAACTACGATATATTAGAAGGTATTTTCAATGATATACTGCATATTACGCTTTATTATAAGGTATTTTCAATGATACACTGCATATTACGTTATATTATAAGGTATTTTCAATGATACACTGCATGTTACGTTATATTATAAGGTATTTTCAATGATACACTGCATATTACGTTATATTATAAGGTATTTTCAATGATAAACTACGATATATTAGAAGGTATTTTCAATCATACACTGCATATAACGTTATATTATAAGGTATTTTCAATGATACACTGCATATTACGATATGTAATAAGGTATTTTCAATGATACACTGCATATTACGTCATATTATATGGTATTGCCAATGATACACTGCATATTACGTTATATTATAAGGAATTTTCAATGATAAACTACGATATATTATAAGGTATTTCCAATGATACACTGCATATTACGTTATATTATGAGGTATTTTCAATGATAAACTACGATATATTATAAGGTATTTTCAATGATACACTGCATATTTCGTTATATTATGAGGTATTTTCAATGATATACTGCATATTACGCTTTATTATAAGGTATTTTCAATGATACACTGCATATTACGTTATATTATAAGGTATTTTCAATGATACACTGCATGTTACGTTATATTATAAGGTATTTTCAATGATACACTGCATATTACGTTATATTAGAAGGTATTTTCAATGATACACTGCATATTACGTTATATTATAAGGTATTTTCAATGATACACTGCATATTACGATATGTAATAAGGTATTTTCAATGATACACTGCATATTACGTTATATTAGAAGGTATTTTCAATGATACACTGCATATTACGTTATATTATAAGGTATTTTCAATGATACACTGCATATTACGCTATATTATAAGGTATTTTCAGTGATATACTGCATATTACGCTTTATTATAAGGTATTTTCAATGATAAACTGTATATTACGTTATATTATAAGGTATTTTCAATGATAAACTACATATTACGATATATTAGAAGGTATTTTCAATGATACACTGCATGTTACGTCATGTTATAAGTTATTTTCAATGATACACTGCATATTACGTCATATTATATGGTATTGCCAATGATACACTGCATATTACGTTATATTATAAGGAATTTTCAATGATAAACTACGATATATTAGAAGGTATTTTCAATGATACACTGCATATTACGTTATGTTATAAGGTATTTACAATGATAAACTACATATTACGATATATTATGAGGTATTTTCAATGATATACTGTATATTACGTTGTAGTATAAGGTATTTTCAATGATACACTGCATATTACGTTACATTATAAGGTATTTTCAATGATACACTGCATATTACGCTATATTATAAGGTATTTTCAATGATACACTGCATATTACGTTATATTATAAGGTATTTTCAATGATACACTGCATATTACGTAATATTATAAGGTATTTTCAATGATACACTGTATATTACGTTATATTACATGGTATTTTCTATGATACACTGCATATTACGTTATATTATAAGGTATTTTCAATGATACACTGTATATTACGTTATATTATAATGTATTTTCAATGATACACTGCATATTACGTTATATTATAATGTATTTTCAATGATACACTGCATATTACGTTATATTATAAGGTATTTTCAATGATACACTGCATATTACGTTATATTATAAGGTATTTTCAATGATACACTGCATATTACGCTATATTATAAGGTATTTTCAATGATATACTGCATATTACGCTTTATTATAAGGTATTTTCAATGATACACTGCATATTACGTTATATTATAAGGTATTTTCAATGATACACTGCATGTTACGTTATTTTATAAGGTATTTTCAATGATACACTGCATATTACGTTATATTACAAGGTATTTTCAATGATACACTGCATATTAGGATATGATATACGGTATTTTCAATGATACACTGCATATTACGTTATATTATATGGTATTGTCAATGATACACTGCATATTACGAGATATTATAAGGTATTTTCAATGATACACTGTATATTACGTTATATTATAAGGTATTTTCAATGATAAACTACATATTACGATATATTAGAAGGTATTTTCAATGATACACTGCATGTTACGTCATATTATAAGTTATTTCCAATGATACACTGCATATTACGTTACATTATAAGGTATTTTCAATGATACACTGCATATTACGTTATATTATATGGTATTGTCAATGATACACTTCATATTACGATATATTATAAGGTATTTTCAATGATACACTGTATATTACGTTATATTATAAGGTATTTTCAATGATAAACTACATATTACGATATATTAGAAGGTATTTTCAATGATACACTGCATGTTACGTCATATTATAAGTTATTTCCAATGATACACTGCATATTACGTTACATTATAAGGTATTTTCAATGATACACTGCATATTACGTTATGTTATAAAGGTATTTACAATGATAAACTACATAGTACGATATATTATGAGGTATTTTCAATGATATACTGTATATTACGTTGTAGTATAAGGTATTTTCAATGATACACTGCATATTACGTCATATTATATGGTATTGCCAATGATACACTGCATATTACGTTATATTATAAGGAATTTTCAATGATAAACTACGATATATTAGAAGGTATTTTCAATGATATACTGCATATTACGCTTTATTATAAGGTATTTTCAATGATACACTGCATATTACGTTATATTATAAGGTATTTTCAATCATACACTGCATATAACGTTATATTATAAGGTATTTTCAATGATACACTGCATATTACGATATGTAATAAGGTATTTTCAATGATACACTGCATATTACGTCATATTATATGGTATTGCCAATGATACACTGCATATTACGTTATATTATAAGGAATTTTCAATGATAAACTACGATATATTAGAAGGTATTTTCAATGATATACTGCATATTACGCTTTATTATAAGGTATTTTCAATGATACACTGCATATTACGTTATATTAGAAGGAATTTTCAATGATACACTGCATATTACGTTATATTATAAGGTATTTTCAATGATACACTGCATATTACGTTATATTATAAGGTATTTTCAATGATACACTGCATATTACGCTATATTATAAGGTATTTTCAATGATATACTGCATATTACGCTTTATTATAAGGTATTTTCAATGATAAACTGTATATTACGTTATATTATAAGGTATTTTCAATGATAAACTACATATTACGATATATTAGAAGGTATTTTCAATGATACACTGCATGTTACGTCATATTATAAGTTATTTTCAATGATACACTGCATATTACGTCATATTATATGGTATTGCCAATGATACACTGCATATTACGTTATATTATAAGGAATTTTCAATGATAAACTACGATATATTAGAAGGTATTTTCAATGATACACTGCATATTACGTTATGTTATAAGGTATTTACAATGATAAACTACATAGTACGATATATTATGAGGTATTTTCAATGATATACTGTATATTACGTTGTAGTATAAGGTATTTTCAATGATACACTGCATATTACGTCATATTATATGGTATTGCCAATGATACACTGCATATTACGTTATATTATAAGGAATTTTCAATGATAAACTACGATATATTAGAAGGTATTTTCAATGATATACTGCATATTACGCTTTATTATAAGGTATTTTCAATGATACACTGCATATTACGTTATATTATAAGGTATTTTCAATGATACACTGCATATTACGTTATATTATAAGGTATTTTCAATGATACACTGCATATTACGTTATATTATAAGGTATTTTCAATGATAAACTACGATATATTAGAAGGTATTTTCAATCATACACTGCATATAACGTTATATTATAAGGTATTTTCAATGATACACTGCATATTACGATATGTAATAAGGTATTTTCAATGATACACTGCATATTACGTCATATTATATGGTATTGCCAATGATACACTGCATATTACGTTATATTATAAGGAATTTTCAATGATAAACTACGATATATTAGAAGGTATTTTCAATGATATACTGCATATTACGCTTTATTATAAGGTATTTTCAATGATACACTGCATATTACGTTATATTATAAGGTATTTTCAATGATACACTGCATGTTACGTTATATTATAAGGTATTTTCAATGATACACTGCATATTACGTTATATTATAAGGTATTTTCAATGATAAACTACGATATATTAGAAGGTATTTTCAATCATACACTGCATATTACGTTATATTATAAGGTATTTTCAATGATACACTGCATATTACGATATGTAATAAGGTATTTTCAATGATACACTGCATATTACGTTATATTAGAAGGTATTTTCAATGATACACTGCATATTACGTTATATTATAAGGTATTTTCAATGATACACTGCATATTACGTTATATTATAAGGTATTTTCAATGATACACTGCATATTACGCTATATTATAAGGTATTTTCAATGATATACTGCATATTACGCTTTATTATAAGGTATTTTCAATGATAAACTGTATATTACGTTATATTATAAGGTATTTTCAATGATAAACTACATATTACGATATATTAGAAGGTATTTTCAATGATACACTGCATGTTACGTCATATTATAAGTTATTTTCAATGATACACTGCATATTACGTCATATTATATGGTATTGCCAATGATACACTGCATATTACGTTATATTATAAGGAATTTTCAATGATAAACTACGATATATTAGAAGGTATTTTCAATGATACACTGCATATTACGTTATGTTATAAGGTATTTACAATGATAAACTACATATTACGATATATTATGAGGTATTTTCAATGATATACTGTATATTACGTTGTAGTATAAGGTATTTTCAATGATACACTGCATATTACGTTATATTATAAGGTATTTTCAATGATACACTGCATATTACGTTATATTATAAGGTATTTTCAATGATACACTGCATATTACGTTATATTATAAGGTATTTTCAATGATACACTGCATATTACGTAATATTATAAGGTATTTTCAATGATACACTGTATATTACGTTATATTACATGGTATTTTCTATGATACACTGCATATTACGTTATATTATAAGGTATTTTCAATGATACACTGTATATTACGTTATATTATAATGTATTTTCAATGATACACTGCATATTACGTTATATTATAATGTATTTTCAATGATACACTGCATATTACGTTATATTATAAGGTATTTTCAATGATACACTGCATATTACGTTATATTATAAGGTATTTTCAATGATACACTGCATATTACGCTATATTATAAGGTATTTTCAATGATATACTGCATATTACGCTTTATTATAAGGTATTTTCAATGATACACTGCATATTACGTTATATTATAAGGTATTTTCAATGATACACTGCATGTTACGTTATATTATAAGGTATTTTCAATGATACACTGCATATTACGTTATATTAGAAGGTATTTTCAATGATACACTGCATATTAGGATATGATATACGGTATTTTCAATGATACACTGCATATTACGTTATATTATATGGTATTGTCAATGATACACTGCATATTACGAGATATTATAAGGTATTTTCAATGATACACTGTATATTACGTTATATTATAAGGTATTTTCAATGATAAACTACATATTACGATATATTAGAAGGTATTTTCAATGATACACTGCATGTTACGTCATATTATAAGTTATTTCCAATGATACACTGCATATTACGTTACATTATAAGGTATTTTCAATGATACACTGCATATTACGTTATATTATATGGTATTGTCAATGATACACTTCATATTACGATATATTATAAGGTATTTTCAATGATACACTGTATATTACGTTATATTATAAGGTATTTTCAATGATAAACTACATATTACGATATATTAGAAGGTATTTTCAATGATACACTGCATGTTACGTCATATTATAAGTTATTTCCAATGATACACTGCATATTACGTTACATTATAAGGTATTTTCAATGATACACTGCATATTACGTTATGTTATAAGGTATTTACAATGATAAACTACATAGTACGATATATTATGAGGTATTTTCAATGATATACTGTATATTACGTTGTAGTATAAGGTATTTTCAATGATACACTGCATATTACGTCATATTATATGGTATTGCCAATGATACACTGCATATTACGTTATATTATAAGGAATTTTCAATGATAAACTACGATATATTAGAAGGTATTTTCAATGATATACTGCATATTACGCTTTATTATAAGGTATTTTCAATGATACACTGCATATTACGTTATATTATAAGGTATTTTCAATGATACACTGCATGTTACGTTATATTATAAGGTATTTTCAATGATACACTGCATATTACGTCATATTATAAGGTATTTTCAATGATAAACTACGATATATTAGAAGGTATTTTCAATCATACACTGCATATTACGTTATATTATAAGGTATTTTCAATGATACACTGCATATTACGATATGTAATAAGGTATTTTCAATGATACACTGCATATTACGTTATATTAGAAGGTATTTTCAATGATACACTGCATATTACGTTATATTATAAGGTATTTTCAATGATACACTGCATATTACGTTATATTATAAGGTATTTTCAATGATACACTGCATATTACGCTATATTATAAGGTATTTTCAATGATATACTGCATATTACGCTTTATTATAAGGTATTTTCAATGATAAACTGTATATTACGTTATATTATAAGGTATTTTCAATGATAAACTACATATTACGATATATTAGAAGGTATTTTCAATGATACACTGCATGTTACGTCATATTATAAGTTATTTTCAATGATACACTGCATATTACGTCATATTATATGGTATTGCCAATGATACACTGCATATTACGTTATATTATAAGGAATTTTCAATGATAAACTACGATATATTAGAAGGTATTTTCAATGATACACTGCATATTACGTTATGTTATAAGGTATTTACAATGATAAACTACATATTACGATATATTATGAGGTATTTTCAATGATATACTGTATATTACGTTGTAGTATAAGGTATTTTCAATGATACACTGCATATTACGTTATATTATAAGGTATTTTCAATGATACACTGCATATTACGTTATATTATAAGGTATTTTCCATGATACACTGCATATTACGTTATATTATAAGGTATTTTCAATGATACACTGCATATTACGTTATATTATAAGGTATTTTCAATGATACACTGTATATTACGTTATATTACATGGTATTTTCTATGATACACTGCATATTACGTTATATTATAAGGTATTTTCAATGATACACTGTATATTACGTTATATTATAATGTATTTTCAATGATACACTGCATATTACGTTATATTATAATGTATTTTCAATGATACACTGCATATTACGTTATATTATAAGGTATTTTCAATGATACACTGCATATTACGTTATATTATAAGGTATTTTCAATGATACACTGCATATTACGCTATATTATAAGGTATTTTCAATGATATACTGCATATTACGCTTTATTATAAGGTATTTTCAATGATACACTGCATATTACGTTATATTATAAGGTATTTTCAATGATACACTGCATGTTACGTTATATTATAAGGTATTTTCAATGATACACTGCATATTACGTTATATTAGAAGGTATTTTCAATGATACACTGCATATTAGGATATGTTATACGGTATTTTCAATGATACACTGCATATTACGTTATATTATATGGTATTGTCAATGATACACTGCATATTACGTTATATTATAAGGTATTTTCAATGATACACTGTATATTACGTTATATTATAAGGTATTTTCAATGATAAACTACATATTACGATATATTAGAAGGTATTTTCAATGATACACTGCATGTTACGTCATATTATAAGTTATTTCCAATGATACACTGCATATTACGTTACATTATAAGGTATTTTCAATGATACACTGCATATTACGTTATGTTATAAGGTATTTACAATGATAAACTACATAGTACGATATATTATGAGGTATTTTCAATGATATACTGTATATTACGTTGTAGTATAAGGTATTTTCAATGATACACTGCATATTACGTCATATTATATGGTATTGCCAATGATACACTGCATATTACGTTATATTATAAGGAATTTTCAATGATAAACTACGATATATTAGAAGGTATTTTCAATGATACACTGCATATTACGTTACATTATAAGGTATTTCCAATGATACACTGCATATTACGTTACATTATAAGGTATTTTCAATGATACACTGCATATTACGTTATGTTATAAGGTATTTACAATGATAAACTACATATTACGATATATTATGAGGTATTTTCAATGATATACTGTATATTACGTTGTAGTATAAGGTATTTTCAATGATACACTGCATATTACGTCATATTATATGGTATTGCCAATGATACACTGCATATTACGTTATATTATAAGGAATTTTCAATGATAAACTACGATATATTATAAGGTATTTTCAATGATACACTGCATATTACGTTATATTATAAGGTATTTTCAATGATAAACTACGATATATTAGAAGGTATTTTCAATGATACACTGCATATTACGTTATATTATAAGGTATTTTCATTGATACACTGCATATTACGATACATTATAAGGTATTTTCAATGATAAACTACGATATATTAGAAGGTATTTTCAATCATACACTGCATATTACGTTATATTATAAGGTATTTTCAATGATACACTGCATATTACGTTATATTATAAGGTATTTTCAATGATACACTGCATATTACGCTATATTATAAGGTATTTTCAATGATATACTGCATATTACGCTTTATTATAAGGTATTTTCAATGATACACTGTATATTACGTTATATTATAAGGTATTTTCAATGATAAACTACATATTACGATATATTAGAAGGTATTTTCAATGATACACTGCATGTTACGTCATATTATAAGTTATTTCCAATGATACACTGCATATTACGTTACATTATAAGGTATTTTCAATGATACACTGCATATTACGTTATGTTATAAGGTATTTACAATGATAAACTACATATTACGATATATTATGAGGTATTTTCAATGATATACTGTATATTACGTTGTAGTATAAGGTATTTTCAATGATACACTGCATATTACGTCATATTATATGGTATTGCCAATGATACACTGCATATTACGTTATATTATAAGGAATTTTCAATGATAAACTACGATATATTAGAAGGTATTTTCAATGATACACTGCATATTACGTTACATTATAAGGTATTTCCAATGATACACTGCATATTACGTTACATTATAAGGTATTTTCAATGATAAACTACGATATATTAGAAGGTATTTTCAATGATACACTGCATATTACGTTATATTATAAGGTATTTTCATTGATACACAGCATATTACGATACATTATAAGGTATTTTCAATGATAAACTACGATATATTATAAGGTATTTTCAATGATACACTGCATATTACGTTATATTATAAGGTATTTTCAATGATAAACTACGATATATTAGAAGGTATTTTCAATGATACACTGCATATTACGTTATATTATAAGGTATTTTCATTGATACACTGCATATTACGATACATTATAAGGTATTTTCAATGATAAACTACGATATATTATAAGGTATTTTCAACGATACACTGCATATTACGTTATATTATAAGGTATTTTAAAAGATACACTACAAATTACGATATATAGTAATTAAATTACGATATATACACTGCATATTACGATATGTAATAAGGTATTTTCAATGATACACTGCATATTACGTTATATTATAAGGTATTTTCAATGATACACTGCATATTACGTTATATTATAAGGTATTTTCAATGATACACTGCATATTACGTTATATTAGAAGGTATTTTCAATGATACACTGCATATTACGTTATATTATAAGGTATTTTCAATGATACACTGCATATTAAGTTATATTATAAGGTATTTTCAATGATACACTGCATATTACGCTATATTATAAGGTATTTTCAATGATACACTGCATATTACGCTTTATTATAAGGTATTTTCATTGATACACTGCATATTACGTTATATTATAAGGTATTTTCAATGATACACTGCATGTTACGTTATATTATAAGGTATTTTCAATGATACACTGCATATTACGTTATATTATAAGGTATTTTCAATGATACACTGCATATTACGCTATATTATAAGGTATTTTCCATGATACACTGTATATTACGTTATATTACATGGTATTTTCTATGATACACTGCATATTACGTTATATTATAAGGTATTTTCAATGATACACTGCATATTAAGTTATATTATAAGGTATTTTCAATGATACACTGCATATTACGCTATATTATAAGGTATTTTCAATGATATACTGCATATTACGCTATATTATAAGGTATTTTCAATGATACACTGCATATTACGTTATATTATAAGGTATTTTCAATGATACACTGCATGTTACGTTATATTATAAGGTATTTTCTATGATACACTGCATATTACGTCATATTATATGGTATTGCCAATGATACACTGCATATTACGTTATATTATAAGCAATTTTCAATGATAAACTACGATAAATTATAAGGTATTTTCAATGATACACTCCATATTACGTCATATTATAAGTTATTTCCAATGATACACTGCATATTACGTTATATTATAAGGTATTTTCAATGATAAACTACGATATATTAGAAGGTATTTTCAATGATACACTGCATATTACGTTATATTATAAGGTATTTTCAATGATACACTGTATATTACGTTATATTACATGGTATTTTCTATGATACACTGCATATTACGTTATATTATAAGGTATTTTCAATGATACACTGCATATTACGTTATATTATAAGGTATTTTCAATGATACACTGCATATTACGTTATATAATAAGGTATTTTCAATGATACACTGCATATTACGCTATATTATAAGGTATTTTCAATGATACACTGCATATTACGTTATATTACATGGTATTTTCTATGATACACTGCATATTACGTTATATTATAAGGTATTTTCAATGATACACTGCATATTACGTTATATTATAAGGTATTTTCAATGATACACTGCATATTACGCTATATTATAAGGTATTTTCAATGATACACTGCATGTTACGTCATATTATAAGTTATTTCCAATGATACACTGCATATTACGTTACATTATAAGGTATTTTCAATGATACACTATATATTACGTTATATTACATTTTATTTTCTATGATACACTGCATATTACGTTATATTATAAGGTATTTTCAATGATACACTGCATATTACGTTATATTATAAGGTATTTTCAATGATACACTGCATATTACGTTATATTATAGGGTATTTTCATTGATACACTGCATATTACGATACATTATAAGGTATTTTCAATGATAAACTACGATATATTATAAGGTATTTTCAACGATACACTGCATATTACATTATATTATAAGGTATTTTAAAAGATACACTACAAATTACGATATATAGTAAGGTATTTTCAATGATACACTGCATATTACGTTATATTATAAGGTATTTTCAATGATACACTGCATATTACGCTATATTATAAGGTATTTTCAATGATATACTGCATATTACGCTATATTATAAGGTATTTTCAATGATACACTGCATATTACGTTATATTATAAGGTATTTTCAATGATACACTGCATGTTACATTATATTATAAGGTATTTTCAATGATACACTGCATATTACGTCATATTATATGGTATTGCCAATGATACACTGCATATTACGTTATATTATAAGGAATTTTCAATGATAAACTACGATATATTATAAGGTATTTTCAATGATACACTGTATATTACGTTATATTACATGGTATTTTCAATGATACACTGCATATTACGTTATATTATAAGGTATTTTCAATGATACACTGCATATTACGTTATATTATAAGGTATTTTCAATGATACACTGCATATTACGTTATATTATTTGAGGTATTTTCAATGATACACTGCATATTACGTTATATTATAAGGTATTTTCAATGATACACTGCATATTACGTTATATTATAAGGTATTTTCAATGATACACTGTATATTACGTTATATTACATGGTATTTTCTATGATACACTGCATATTACGTTATATTATAAGGTATTTTCAATGATACACTGCATATTACGTCATATTATATGGTATTGCCAATGATACTCTGCATATTACGTTATATTACATGGTATTTTCTATGATACACTGCATATTACGTTATATTATAAGGTATTTTCAATGATACACTGTATATTACGTTATATTGCATGGTATTTTCTATGATACACTGCATATTACGTTATATTATAAGGTATTTTCAATGATACACTGCATATTACGTTATATTATAAGGTATTTTCAATGATACACTGCATATTACGCTATATTATAAGGTATTTTCAATGATAAACTACGATATATTAGAAGGTATTTTCAATGATACACTGCATATTACGTTATATTATAAGGTATTTTCAATGATACACTGTATATTACGTTATATTACATGGTATTTTCTATGATACACTGCATATTACGTTATATTATAAGGTATTTTCAATGATACACTGCATATTACGCTATATTATAAGGTATTTTCAATGATATACTGCATATTACGCTATATTATAAGGTATTTTCAATGATACACTGCATATTACGTTATATTATAAGGTATTTTCAATGATACACTGCATATTACGTTATATTATAAGGTATTTTCAATGATAAACTACGATATATTAGAAGGTATTTTCAATGATACACTGCATATTACGTTATATTATAAGGTATTTTCATTGATACACTGCATATTACGATACATTATAAGGTATTTTCAATGATAAACTACGATATATTATAAGGTATTTTCAACGATACACTGCATATTACGTTATATTATAAGGTATTTTAAAAGATACACTACAAATTACGATATATAGTAATTAAATTACGATATATACACTGCATATTACGATATGTAATAAGGTATTTTCAATGATACACTGCATATTACGTTATATTATAAGGTATTTTCAATGATACACTGCATATTACGTTATATTATAAGGTATTTTCAATGATACACTGCATATTACGTTATATTAGAAGGTATTTTCAATGATACACTGCATATTACGTTATATTATAAGGTATTTTCAATGATACACTGCATATTAAGTTATATTATAAGGTATTTTCAATGATACACTGCATATTACGCTATATTATAAGGTATTTTCAATGATATACTGCATATTACGCTTTATTATAAGGTATTTTCAATGATACACTGCATATTACGTTATATTATAAGGTATTTTCAATGATACACTGCATGTTACGTTATATTATAAGGTATTTTCAATGATACACTGCATATTACGTTATATTATAAGGTATTTTCAATGATACACTGCATATTACGCTATATTATAAGGTATTTTCCATGATACACTGTATATTACGTTATATTACATGGTATTTTCTATGATACACTGCATATTACGTTATATTATAAGGTATTTTCAATGATACACTGCATATTAAGTTATATTATAAGGTATTTTCAATGATACACTGCATATTACGCTATATTATAAGGTATTTTCAATGATATACTGCATATTACGCTATATTATAAGGTATTTTCAATGATACACTGCATATTACGTTATATTATAAGGTATTTTCAATGATACACTGCATGTTACGTTATATTATAAGGTATTTTCTATGATACACTGCATATTACGTCATATTATATGGTATTGCCAATGATACACTGCATATTACGTTATATTATAAGCAATTTTCAATGATAAACTACGATAAATTATAAGGTATTTTCAATGATACACTCCATATTACGTCATATTATAAGTTATTTCCAATGATACACTGCATATTACGTTATATTATAAGGTATTTTCAATGATAAACTACGATATATTAGAAGGTATTTTCAATGATACACTGCATATTACGTTATATTATAAGGTATTTTCAATGATACACTGTATATTACGTTATATTACATGGTATTTTCTATGATACACTGCATATTACGTTATATTATAAGGTATTTTCAATGATACACTGCATATTACGTTATATTATAAGGTATTTTCAATGATACACTGCATATTACGTTATATAATAAGGTATTTTCAATGATACACTGCATATTACGCTATATTATAAGGTATTTTCAATGATACACTGTATATTACGTTATATTACATGGTATTTTCTATGATACACTGCATATTACGTTATATTATAAGGTATTTTCAATGATACACTGCATATTACGTTATATTATAAGGTATTTTCAATGATACACTGCATATTACGCTATATTATAAGGTATTTTCAATGATACACTGCATGTTACGTCATATTATAAGTTATTTCCAATGATACACTGCATATTACGTTACATTATAAGGTATTTTCAATGATACACTATATATTACGTTATATTACATTTTATTTTCTATGATACACTGCATATTACGTTATATTATAAGGTATTTTCAATGATACACTGCATATTACGTTATATTATAAGGTATTTTCAATGATACACTGCATATTACGTTATATTATAGGGTATTTTCATTGATACACTGCATATTACGATACATTATAAGGTATTTTCAATGATAAACTACGATATATTATAAGGTATTTTCAACGATACACTGCATATTACATTATATTATAAGGTATTTTAAAAGATACACTACAAATTACGATATATAGTAAGGTATTTTCAATGATACACTGCATATTACGTTATATTATAAGGTATTTTCAATGATACACTGCATATTACGCTATATTATAAGGTATTTTCAATGATATACTGCATATTACGCTATATTATAAGGTATTTTCAATGATACACTGCATATTACGTTATATTATAAGGTATTTTCAATGATACACTGCATGTTACATTATATTATAAGGTATTTTCAATGATACACTGCATATTACGTCATATTATATGGTATTGCCAATGATACACTGCATATTACGTTATATTATAAGGAATTTTCAATGATAAACTACGATATATTATAAGGTATTTTCAATGATACACTGTATATTACGTTATATTACATGGTATTTTCAATGATACACGGCATATTACGTTATATTATAAGGTATTTTCAATGATACACTGCATATTACGTTATATTATAAGGTATTTTCAATGATACACTGCATATTACGTTATATTATTTGAGGTATTTTCAATGATACACTGCATATTACGTTATATTATAAGGTATTTTCAATGATACACTGCATATTACGTTATATTATAAGGTATTTTCAATGATACACTGTATATTACGTTATATTACATGGTATTTTCTATGATACACTGCATATTACGTTATATTATAAGGTATTTTCAATGATACACTGCATATTACGTCATATTATATGGTATTGCCAATGATACTCTGCATATTACGTTATATTACATGGTATTTTCTATGATACACTGCATATTACGTTATATTATAAGGTATTTTCAATGATACACTGTATATTACGTTATATTGCATGGTATTTTCTATGATACACTGCATATTACGTTATATTATAAGGTATTTTCAATGATACACTGCATATTACGTTATATTATAAGGTATTTTCAATGATACACTGCATATTACGCTATATTATAAGGTATTTTCAATGATAAACTACGATATATTAGAAGGTATTTTCAATGATACACTGCATATTACGTTATATTATAAGGTATTTTCAATGATACACTGTATATTACGTTATATTACATGGTATTTTCTATGATACACTGCATATTACGTTATATTATAAGGTATTTTCAATGATACACTGTATATTACGTTATATTACATGGTATTTTCTATGATACACTGCATATTACGTTATATTATAAGGTATTTTCAATGATACACTGCATATTACGTTATATTATAAGGTATTTTCAATGATACACTGCATATTACGTTATATTATAAGGTATTTTCCATGATATACTGCATATTACGCTATATTATATGGTATTGCCAATGATACACTGCATATTACGTTATATTATAAGGAATTTTCAATGATAAACTACGATATATTATAAGGTATTTTCAATGATACACTCCATATTACGTCATATTATAAGTTATTTCCAATGATACACTGCATATTACGTTAGATAATAAGGTATTTTCAATGATACACTGCATATTACGTTGTCGTATAAGGTATTTTCAATGATACACTGCATATTACGTGATATTATATGGTATTGCCAATGATACACTGTATATTACGTTATATTATAAGGTATTTTCAATGATAAACTACATATTACGATATATTAGAAGGTATTTTCAATGATACACTGCATGTTACGTCATATTATAAGTTATTTCCAATGATACACTGCATATTACGTTACATTATAAGGTATTTTCAATGATACACTGCATATTACGTTATGTTATAAGGTATTTACAATGATAAACTACATATTACGATATATTATGAGGTATTTTCAATGATATACTGTATATTACGTTGTAGTATAAGGTATTTTCAATGATACACTGCATATTACGTTATATTATAAGGTATTTTCAATGATACACTGCATATTACGTTATATTATAAGGTATTTTCAATGATACACTGCATATTACGTCATATTATATGGTATTGCCAATGATACACTGCATATTACGTTATATTATAAGGAATTTTCAATGATAAACTACGATATATTATAAGGTATTTTCAATGATACACTGTATATTACGTTATATTACATGGTATTTTCAATGATACACGGCATATTACGTTATATTATAAGGTATTTTCAATGATACACTGCATATTACGTTATATTATAAGGTATTTTCAATGATACACTGCATATTACGTTATATTATTTGAGGTATTTTCAATGATACACTGCATATTACGTTATATTATAAGGTATTTTCAATGATACACTGCATATTACGTTATATTATAAGGTATTTTCAATGATACACTGTATATTACGTTATATTACATGGTATTTTCTATGATACACTGCATATTACGTTATATTATAAGGTATTTTCAATGATACACTGCATATTACGTTATATTATAAGGTATTTTCAATGATACACTGCATATTACGTTATATTATTTGAGGTATTTTCAATGATACACTGCATATTACGTTATATTATAAGGTATTTTCAATGATACACTGCATATTACGTTATATTATAAGGTATTTTCAATGATACACTGTATATTACGTTATATTACATGGTATTTTCTATGATACACTGCATATTACGTTATATTATAAGGTATTTTCAATGATACACTGCATATTACGTCATATTATATGGTATTGCCAATGATACTCTGCATATTACGTTATATTACATGGTATTTTCTATGATACACTGCATATTACGTTATATTATAAGGTATTTTCAATGATACACTGTATATTACGTTATATTGCATGGTATTTTCTATGATACACTGCATATTACGTTATATTATAAGGTATTTTCAATGATACACTGCATATTACGTTATATTATAAGGTATTTTCAATGATACACTGCATATTACGCTATATTATAAGGTATTTTCAATGATAAACTACGATATATTAGAAGGTATTTTCAATGATACACTGCATATTACGTTATATTATAAGGTATTTTCAATGATACACTGTATATTACGTTATATTACATGGTATTTTCTATGATACACTGCATATTACGTTATATTATAAGGTATTTTCAATGATACACTGTATATTACGTTATATTACATGGTATTTTCTATGATACACTGCATATTACGTTATATTATAAGGTATTTTCAATGATACACTGCATATTACGTTATATTATAAGGTATTTTCAATGATACACTGCATATTACGCTATATTATAAGGTATTTTCCATGATATACTGCATATTACGCTATATTATATGGTATTGCCAATGATACACTGCATATTACGTTATATTATAAGGAATTTTCAATGATAAACTACGATATATTATAAGGTATTTTCAATGATACACTCCATATTACGTCATATTATAAGTTATTTCCAATGATACACTGCATATTACGTTAGATAATAAGGTATTTTCAATGATACACTGCATATTACGTTGTCGTATAAGGTATTTTCAATGATACACTGCATATTACGTGATATTATATGGTATTGCCAATGATACACTGCATATTACGTTATATTATAAGGTATTTTCAATGATAAACTACATATTACGATATATTAGAAGGTATTTTCAATGATACACTGCATGTTACGTCATATTATAAGTTATTTCCAATGATACACTGCATATTACGTTACATTATAAGGTATTTTCAATGATACACTGCATATTACGTTATGTTATAAGGTATTTACAATGATAAACTACATATTACGATATATTATGAGGTATTTTCAATGATATACTGTATATTACGTTGTAGTATAAGGTATTTTCAATGATACACTGCATATTACGTTATATTATAAGGTATTTTCAATGATACACTGCATATTACGTTATATTATAAGGTATTTTCAATGATACACTTCATATTACGTCATATTATATGGTATTGCCAATGATACACTGCATATTACGTTATATTATAAGGAATTTTCAATGATAAACTACGATATATTATAAGGTATTTTCAATGATACACTGTATATTACGTTATATTACATGGTATTTTCAATGATACACGGCATATTACGTTATATTATAAGGTATTTTCAATGATACACTGCATATTACGTTATATTATAAGGTATTTTCAATGATACACTGCATATTACGTTATATTATTTGAGGTATTTTCAATGATACACTGCATATTACGTTATATTATAAGGTATTTTCAATGATACACTGCATATTACGCTATATTATAAGGTATTTTCCATGATATACTGCATATTACGCTATATTATATGGTATTGCCAATGATACACTGCATATTACGTTATATTATAAGGAATTTTCAATGATAAACTACGATATATTATAAGGTATTTTCAATGATACACTCCATATTACGTCATATTATAAGTTATTTCCAATGATACACTGCATATTACGTTAGATTATAAGGTATTTTCAATGATACACTGCATATTACGTTGTCGTATAAGGTATTTTCAATGATACACTGCATATTACGTGATATTATATGGTATTGCCAATGATACACTGTATATTACGTTATATTATAAGGTATTTTCAATGATAAACTACATATTACGATATATTAGAAGGTATTTTCAATGATACACTGCATGTTACGTCATATTATAAGTTATTTCCAATGATACACTGTATATTACGTTACATTATAAGGTATTTTCAATGATACACTGCATATTACGTTATGTTATAAGGTATTTACAATGATAAACTACATATTACGATATATTATGAGGTATTTTCAATGATATACTGTATATTACGTTGTAGTATAAGGTATTTTCAATGATACACTGCATATTACGTTATATTATAAGGTATTTTCAATGATACACTGCATATTACGTTATATTATAAGGTATTTTCAATGATACACTGCATATTACGTCATATTATATGGTATTGCCAATGATACACTGCATATTACGTTATATTATAAGGAATTTTCAATGATAAACTACGATATATTATAAGGTATTTTCAATGATACACTGTATATTACGTTATATTACATGGTATTTTCAATGATACACGGCATATTACGTTATATTATAAGGTATTTTCAATGATACACTGCATATTACGTTATATTATAAGGTATTTTCAATGATACACTGCATATTACGTTATATTATTTGAGGTATTTTCAATGATACACTGCATATTACGTTATATTATAAGGTATTTTCAATGATACACTGCATATTACGTTATATTATAAGGTATTTTCAATGATACACTGTATATTACGTTATATTACATGGTATTTTCTATGATACACTGCATATTACGTTATATTATAAGGTATTTTCAATGATACACTGCATATTACGTTATATTATAAGGTATTTTCAATGATACACTGCATATTACGCTATATTATAAGGTATTTTCAATGATATACTGCATATTACGCTATATTATAAGGTATTTTCAATGATACACTGCATATTACGTTATATTATAAGGTATTTTCAATGATTCACTGCAGGTTACATTATATTATAAGGTATTTTCAATGATACACTGCATATTACGTCATATTATATGGTATTGCCAATGATACACTGCATATTACGTTATATTACATGGTATTTTCTATGATACACTGCATATTACGTTATATTATAAGGTATTTTCAATGATACACTGTATATTACGTTATATTACATGGTATTTTCTATGATACACTGCATATTACGTTATATTATAAGGTATTTTCAATGATACACTGCATATTACGTTATATTATAAGGTATTTTCAATGATACACTGCATATTACGCTATATTATAAGGTATTTTCAATGATAAACTACGATATATTAGAAGGTATTTTCAATGATACACTGCATATTACGTTATATTATAAGGTATTTTCAATGATACACTGTATATTACGTTATATTACATGGTATTTTCTATGATACACTGCATATTACGTTATATTATAAGGTATTTTCAATGATACACTGTATATTACGTTATATTACAGGGTATTTTCTATGATACACTGCATATTACGTTA
This sequence comes from Lasioglossum lativentre, assembly GCA_916610255.1. Taxonomy (NCBI): domain Eukaryota; kingdom Metazoa; phylum Arthropoda; class Insecta; order Hymenoptera; family Halictidae; genus Lasioglossum; species Lasioglossum lativentre. The sequence continues at coordinate 23,761 of CAKAJI010000575.1, forward strand.
TATTATAAGGTATTTTCAATGATACACTGCATATTACGTTATATTATAAGGTATTTTCAATGATACACTGCATATTACGCTATATTATAAGGTATTTTCCATGATATACTGCATATTACGCTATATTATATGGTATTGCCAATGATACACTGCATATTACGTTATATTATAAGGAATTTTCAATGATAAACTACGATATATTATAAGGTATTTTCAATGATACACTCCATATTACGTCATATTATAAGTTATTTCCAATGATACACTGCATATTACGTTAGATTATAAGGTATTTTCAATGATACACTGCATATTACGTTGACGTATAAGGTATTTTCAATGATACACTGCATATTACGTGATATTATATGGTATTGCCAATGATACACTGTATATTACGTTATATTATAAGGTATTTTCAATGATAAACTACATATTACGATATATTAGAAGGTATTTTCAATGATACACTGCATGTTACGTCATATTATAAGTTATTTCCAATGATACACTGCATATTACGTTACATTATAAGTTATTTCCAATGATACACTGCATATTACGTTACATTATAAGGTATTTTCAATGATTCACTGCAGGTTACATTATATTATAAGGTATTTTCAATGATACACTGCATATTACGTCATATTATATGGTATTGCCAATGATACACTGCATATTACGTTATATTACATGGTATTTTCTATGATACACTGCATATTACGTTATATTATAAGGTATTTTCAATGATACACTGTATATTACGTTATATTACATGGTATTTTCTATGATACACTGCATATTACGTTATATTATAAGGTATTTTCAATGATACACTGCATATTACGTTATATTATAAGGTATTTTCAATGATACACTGCATATTACGCTATATTATAAGGTATTTTCAATGATAAACTACGATATATTAGAAGGTATTTTCAATGATACACTGCATATTACGTTATATTATAAGGTATTTTCAATGATACACTGTATATTACGTTATATTACATGGTATTTTCTATGATACACTGCATATTACGTTATATTATAAGGTATTTTCAATGATACACTGTATATTACGTTATATTACAGGGTATTTTCTATGATACACTGCATATTACGTTATATTATAAGGTATTTTCAATGATACACTGCATATTACGTTATATTATAAGGTATTTTCAATGATACACTGCATAATTACGCTATATTATAAGGTATTTTCCATGATATACTGCATATTACGCTATATTATATGGTATTGCCAATGATACACTGCATATTACGTTATATTATAAGGAATTTTTCAATGATAAACTACGATATATTATAAGGTATTTTCAATGATACACTCCATATTACGTCATATTATAAGTTATTTCCAATGATACACTGCATATTACGTTAGATTATAAGGTATTTTCAATGATACACTGCATATTACGTTGACGTATAAGGTATTTCAATGATACACTGCATATTACGTGATATTATATGGTATTGCCAATGATACACTGTATATTACGTTATATTATAAGCGTATTTTCAATGATAAACTACATATTACGATATATTAGAAGGTATTTTCAATGATACACTGCATGTTACGTCATATTATAAGTTATTTCCAATGATACACTGCATATTACGTTACATTATAAGGTATTTTCAATGATACACTGCATATTACGTTATGTTATAAGGTATTTACAATGATAAACTACATATTACGATATATTATGAGGTATTTTCAATGATATACTGTATATTACGTTGTAGTATAAGGTATTTTCAATGATTACACTGCATATTACGTCATATTATATGGTATTCCCAATGATATACTGCATATTACGTTATATTATAAGGAATTTTCAATGATAAACTACGATATATTATAAGGTATTTTCAATGATACACTCCATATTACGTCATATTATAAATTATTTCCAATGATACACTGCATATTACGTTATATTATAAGGTATTTTCAATCATAAACTACGATATATTATAAGGCATTTTCAATGATACACTGCATATTTCGTTATATTACAAGGTATTTTCAATGATACACTGCATATTACGTTATGTTATAAGGTATTTACAATGATAAACTACATATTACGATATATTATGAGGTATTTTCAATGATATACTGTATATTACGTTGTAGTATAAGGTATTTTCAATGATACACTGCATATTACGTCATATTATATGGTATTGCCAATGATATACTGCATATTACGTTATATTATAAGGAATTTTCAATGATAAACTACGATATATTATAAGGTATTTTCAATGATACACTCCATATTACGTCATATTATAAATTATTTCCAATGATACACTGCATATTACGTTATATTATAAGGTATTTTCAATGATAAACTACGATATATTATAAGGCATTTCCAATGATACACTGCATATTTCGTTATATTATAAGGTATTTTCAATGATACACTGCATATTACGCTATATTATAAGGTATTTTCAATGATACACTGCATATTACGTTATATTATAAGGTATTTTCAATGATACACTGCATATTACGTCATATTATATGGTATTGCCAATGATACACTGCATATTACGTTATATTATAAGGAATTTTCAATGATAAACTACGATATATTATAAGGTATTTTCAATGATACACTCCATATTACGTCATATTATAAGTTATTTCCAATGATACACTGCATATTACGTTATATTATAAGGTATTTTCAATGATAAACTACGATATATTATGAGGTATTTTCAATGATACACTACAAATTACGATATATTATAAGCTATTTTCAATGATACACTGCCTATTACGTTATATTATAAGCAATTCTCAATGATAAACTACGATATATTATAAGGTATTTTCAATGATACACTGCATACTACGTTATATTATAAGGAATTTTCAATGATAAACTACGATATATTATAAGGTATTTTCAATGATACACTGCCTATTACGATATATTATAAGGTATTTTCTATGATACACTGCATATTAAGTTATATTATAAGGTATTTTCAATGATACACTGCATATTACGTTATATTATAAGGTATTTTCAATGATACACTGCATATTACGCTATATTATAAGGTATTTTCAATGATACACTGTATATTACGTTATATTACATGGTATTTTCTATGATACACTGCATATTACGTTATATTATAAGGTATTTTCAATGATACACTGCATGTTACGTTATATTATAAGGTATTTTCAATGATACACTGCATATTACGTTATATT